>CM021101.1:8442719-8488857 GCA_007115665.2 Sequoiadendron giganteum | reverse complement strand
TGTCAGTTTAAATGCCGCATCTGTCATAGAGAGTCACATCTATTAGGGAAAAAACCGCATGTGTCTGTCAAAACATTCACCATTCACAGTCTGGATATTATGAGTCACAACTGTCATATTTTGAGTTGCATGTGTGCATGCAAACCACATCTGTCAGTTTTCGAGCCGCAAGTGTTTGTCAGAAAAATCTAGGTTTACAGAGTCCAAAATTAGAACCGCATGTATATTGGTAAACCGCATTTGTCATAGGAAAAACCACAACTTTCAGAAACACCGCATGCACTGTCAAAAATCGCATCTGTCAAATTTGAACCGCAATTATTAGGTGAACCGCATTTGCATGTCAACAGAAAACATCAAAAACTGTGAGCTGAGTCCAAAACATCATTGTCACTATTTGCTTTAGGTTCTTAAGATCAACCTTGGACAAAAACTGTTAAATTTTTCTCAAAAACCTTGCATCATTAGGTGTCATATACATCTTAGTCACAATAAACGTCTTAGTCATAGTCATCCTAAGTTGGATACATATAGATATTTCCTAAGAAATTGCATATCACAGTATAGATAACTTTCCTCATCATTGGAAACGTTCATGTTTTGGTTTGTCACAATCATGGAACCTAGTCACTTTAGTCCCATTTAGTGGATCTTTTCAGCTCAACAATCTAGTTTGGAAAATTCACCTTGTCAACTGTCCTTGTCATACAATTAGGTTCCTTGGTCAAAAACAAGTCTTTGCATGCATTTATTCCATAGGTGGTAGGTTATACCCGTCTTAGACTCATTTATCATCATGGTCTACTCAAAATTTTGCATATTGTCCATCCTACCATACGTCATCTTAGTATATGTCTTTTTAGAAACCATTTTAGCAACGCCATTTATTGTCAAAAAAATCAAAAACATAGACATAGGTCATATCAGTTTTTAGACATAGTCTTCATTCCCCCTTTTGAGAAACTTTTTCATGGTCGAAAAAAGGTCTAAAAAGAAACACAAAGCAATGAAAAACCCCAATGAATTCATCAATCCATTCGGAAACCAACTATCAGGAATTAAATGACCACACAAACCTTTGCTTGAAAAACATGTCACTAGAGATACACATGGGCAGATTTACATAGAAGACATAGACGCAACAGTACAAGATCTTGAATTTGCATTCCTTTATGGATGAATGTTTGGCAAATGATCCCCAACGATATCTAGCAAAGTTGCTAGCAGAAGATGCCAAACTACCCATAGGATTTGATATTCGTACTTTGCAAATGCAGTCTACTCAACCAACGCAAACTGCAATGTCAAGTGTCTCTATTCCCCAAATTACCACAACGATACCAACTGGCACACCAACTCAACATCGTCAATTGTAAACACAACCCCTTTTAACATAACACAAGGTTTACAATTTATTGCGGGGGAAACTTCCTCCAACCCCTTTGGCACCAACACGACTGGTAAGAGATCCAAAGTTGGCAGAAACATTCCTATACCAAATCAGACCATTCAGACAGGAAGCATTCTTATACCAACTTAGACCATTCAGACAGGGAATATCCCTATACCAAATCAGAGCATCCTAACAGGATATATTCCCTCACCAAATCATAACCCATCATAGAACATGGCATATCAAAACACCTAGATTGATCCAAACAACACAAACACCATGTCCTTGATGCAAGTCGATGTCCTTCAAACCCAAATGCAAACTCTTCAACAACAGATGGACAACATGTCTATGTTAGGAAAATGAACTATCTCAACGCAAGACCTATGTCCATGTCCATTTGACAAAGCACTTTATATGACACCTTTCCCCCATGGATACATTATACCAATTTTGCATAAGTAAAATAGGAGAAAGAATCCTTTGGAACACATTACAGAACTCTCAACAGCATGCATGGACATATCGTATGACCCCACATACTTGATGAGACTATTTCCATGAACCCTTGTCGGGATAGGACTGGAATGGTTTTCTAAATTACCATATGGTATACGATCCTGGGGTGAATTAGCTGAAAATTTTGTCGAACATTTCGTGTTTAACATAGACAATGAGGTAACAATAGCAACCTTGTGCCACATGAAACAAGAAGATGGAAAAAATTTCACCACTTTCTTTCAGAGATGGAGGAGTCTAGCTAGCAGATGTCTAGTTGAAATACTGGAAAAGCAAAAGGTCACGATATTCTTAGAAAACATCAACCCAAAACTGCGAAGTGACTTAAGGGTACACTATTGCATTTCATTCTCAGACTTGGTACAAAAGGGAATCATCCTTGAGAAATTCCTTATAGACAAAGGAGAAATTAAGGTACCCGGTGAGAATCCGGTTGTCCAACATCAAAACGCACCAAACGATAGAAACAAATTCTGGTCTAGAAACAAAAATGTTACAAATGATGGCATTGTTGATGCTAAAAACATACATACGGGCCCAATTATCACACTTAGAGGTTACAATTCCAATCAAGACATGATGAATAGTCCAGATCAAACAACCAACTATGTCCAAAATTCACAACAACAAAGACCACAACAAAGGAGATTTCCTACACGCGAATTTACACCTTTAGGACAACCAATCGAGACTATTTTCAAAGAGTTGATTAAACATAATCTCATCAAACCTTTGGAAACAAGAGAGTATGATCCTGGATAGTTTAAACCTTCATGGTGGGATGATAACTCTTTTTGTGACTATCATCAAACGAAAGGACACAACCTACAACAGTGTCGCCAACTCAAGAATATTATACAAGACTTTGTTGAAAATGGAACCATAGAGGTTGGTGGGTAGAAAAATACCAAGAACAGTGATCATAAGGTCTTCACGGACCCATCACATGACCACACAAAAGGAAACGCCTCTAGTTCGGGACCCAAGAATAATCCATCAGCCAATTATAACAATACCAAGTATGACTATGGTAAAGGAACGATCATAAATCACCTCCGAGCCAAAAATGAGAATGTCAATACCATCACCATTAAGAAGCATCTAGAATGTAATGTGAACACACACAAAACTAAGATTACTATTCCAGGTCCTTCTTTCGAGCCACCTACGCAAGCTTCCAAGTTTAAGTAAAACCTTCTTGATCAATTGAGTAAAACCCCCGCGCAAATATCTATCTTGGAATTGTTGACTTTATCACCTGAGCATCAAGCTATTCTTAAAAAAGCTCTACAGAACACAACTGTTCCTACAGACTTAGATGTCAATCATTTTGATGAAATGGTGGGATATTTGACCAACTCGCATCATGCCACATTTTCCCAAGAAGATTACTCAACTGAAAAGTCTGATCATAATGGCCCCTTACATCTTGAAGTCCTAGTCCATCAAAACAATTTCTGATGAGTATTGGTAGATGGAGGAGTAAGTCTGAACTTGTGTACCCTAAAATTGGTTAAGGCATTAGGATTCTCAGAAGACTGCATAGATACCTCTAAGAGTATAGTCATCAAGGCTTACGATGATGAGGAAAGATCATCCAAAGGAGTTGTCACACTCCCTATAAGAATTAGCCCAACAATCATGAACACCAGCTTCCAAGTCTTGGATCTCACCCTTCCATAGAACTTGTTGTTAGGTAGACATTGGATACACGCAATGAAAGCTGTACCTTCAACATATCACCAATGTCTTAAGTTCTCGTATAATGGCACAAAGATCGCCATTGATGGTGATCCAGATCCTTTTCAGTATTGTACAAGCCTAAGGGAAATTCCATAATGACAAGTACCAGTTAACCAAGAAGCTTCATCATCCACTTTATCCCTCTATGTTGACCCATCACGTCTCACTAAGTCCATTTCATTCAAACCACCATCATCCACTCCTAAGCTCGAGATCCAAGACAAGGGCTATGGGGAATATAATATAAAGGCATCATACTGTGTCAGTCAACTGATTCCATCTAAGGCATTTGGCCTACCCATGGCAGATAGAAGACAGTCAGTGGTCACATTTCATGTCCCCCCTACAATGACATTGACCAAATTGGGAGAGTTAAGTGAAGAAATTGTGGATCAAGGTGATTCTTGGTTGTATCAAGAAGAACATGAATACCCCTCCTCATCTATTCAAATAGCTAAGGACCAGTATGGAAAAGGATTTAAGATAATGAAAAATGAAGGCTATGACAAGCACAGTGGGTTAGGACTATATCAAAATGGAAGGACAAAACTTATCACTGTCTACCCATGACCGAAATACTTAGGCCTAGGGTGTCAACCGCTTAGAATTGGGTTTTCTAGTACTTCGTCATCATTTCAAGAAGAAGTGAGTGCTTGCGCAGACATTGAGATATCTCATGAACCACTTCCCCCAGTTTATGACAAACCTCCAGTGTATGATGAATCCCCTTACTCAAGCAATTATGAATGGGATTCCCTTTCATCTACCAGTACCATGAACATAGATGCTCTATTTGGAGAATTGGACGTAAACGTGAAACTTGTACCAAAACCATCTAGTCCTTGTCCTGAGAAACACTTGTCCAAAAAAGAATGGCAAGAGAACTATTATTGGGAAACCCTTGATCATGCATCTTGGGCACCTAACAAACCATCTTCTGATGATTCTGCCCTTACTATAGTGCCACATCAGAGTATACTTGCCCCTAGGAAAAAGAATAAGAAGGAGTTAGTCCAAAAATTCTATGACCATGTTAACCATTCTATATTCACCTTGTCAGCAACCACCTTTAAAAACTCTGATGATCACATGCCCCTTATATATCCCGAACTTATTGACTGGGATCAACAAGGTACACCTATCATAGATACATTCGAGAATGATGAAGCAATTGCTGAGTTCATGGGACTTAGAGAAGGCATACCACGAGGGGATTATAAAGCAGGTTTTACCATAGACTTGGATGACAAAGCATATTTTGGGGAGTCTATTTACACCTCTAGTCGCAAAAATGAGAATAAAAAGAAAAAAGATAATGAAAATAAAAATGATGAGTCCCTAGGTGAAAATCGAAAGGCGCCTTTGGACGAAGAAAAAGTCAAAATAAAGGACGTATCTAAGGGTGAAAACCTCTCAAAGACACCCAAAGATAGAGGTTTAAATATTCTCCCCGTTGAACAGGAAAAGTCACCAATGCTAGTAGAAGAATTTGTTGAAGTCAACATAGGTATAGAAGAGAATCCTCAGAAGGTATATTTTGTAGCTTCTTTAACAGAGACAGAAAAACCCGAGTTTAAGGACTTCTTCACAAAGAGACAGATAAACTTTGCATGGTTGTATGCTGACATGCTTGGGCTTGATCCAGACCTTATATTGTATCATTTACCACTACAACCAGGTATTAAGCCAGTCAAATAGAATTTGAGGAAAATGCATCCTTAAATTGCCTTATTGGTCAAGGAAGAACTTAAGAAACTCTTGGATGTAGGATTCATAAGGATGATAGAATATGTAGATTGGATATCAAATTTAGTACCAGTGACTAAACCAACTGGGGGTATTCCCATTTGCACAGACTTTAGAGACATCAATAAGGCATGTCCTAAGGATGAATTCCCTTTGCCGAATATCGACATGATAGTAGATCTTACAGCAGGATATAAGATGCTATCCCTCATGGATGGTTTCTCTGGATATAACCGGATTAAAATAGCAGCTGAAGACCAACACAAGACAACTTTCACATGTCCATGGGGCACATACTGTTGGAATGTTATGCCATTTGGCCTTAAGAATGCAGGAGCTACCTATCAACGAGAAATGACTATGATTTTCCATGACTTTGTACATACTCTCATGGAAGATTATGTAGATGACATTATAGCTAAATTAGAAACAAGGGAAGATCATTTAAAGGTTTTAGACAAGATATTCTAGAGGCTAGAGAATTACAACGTTAGGCTAAATCCGAAGAAGTGTGTCTTTGGAGTGAAATCAGGGAAACTGTTAGGGTATATTATCTCTCAAAGAGGCATTGAAGTAGATCTAGAGAAGGTAAGAGCTATCATAGAGATGCCTCCTCCAGTCAGCATTGGTCAAATTAGAACCCTAAAAGGGAGATTACAGTCAATTAGGTTTTTCATAGTATAATTGTCAGATAAAATACACCCATTTCAACACCTACTCAAGAAAGGAGTACCATTTGTGTGGACACCTAAATGTTAGGAAGCCTTCCAAAAAATTAAGGACTATTTTCTTACTTCACCAGTCTTAATGCCACCTGTAGAGGGAAAACCATTGATACTATACATTTGAACAACTCAATCGGCATTAGGGGCTCTTCTCGCACAACACGATGATCAAGGTCATGAGAGAGGTGTCTATTACATGAGTCGTACCTTAGTGGGCTATGAATTGAATTACAGCAACATAAAATGTGCCTATCTTGCAGTAGTCTTTGCTACCCAAAAAATTTGGCACTATATGCTCAATCAACAAACAATGTTAATTGCAAATATTGATCCACTTAAATACCTCCTAAGTAAAGAAGCTTTAACAAGCCGATTGGCTAAATGGGTTATGATACTTAGCGAGTATGAAATTCAGTATGTCGAAAGGAAGGCTATAAAAGGACAGGTGATTGTAGATTAATTAGTTAATGCACCTATGAAGGCAGCCCATCCCTTAGTGGCAGATTTTCTTGATGAATTTCTCTTCAACATTGACATTAAAACCGAATGAAAACTGTACTTTGATGGGTCACATACAAATCATGGTTCAGGAGCTGGTATCTTATTTGTTACACCTCAAGGTGATACCATTCACAAAAAATTCCGGATTGCTTTCCCTTGTACCAACAATATAATAGAATTTGAAGCTTTAGTGACAGGGTTAAAAATGGCAGCTCAATGGAAGATTAAGAGCCTACATGTTTTTGGCGACTCTCAAATGGTAATCCGGTAGGTAAATGATGATTAAGAGAGTAAGGATGAAAAGCTTGCCCCTTACAAGAGTATGGATGATAGTTTCAAGCAGTATTTCAAAGACATAAATTTTCAACAAATACCATGTATCTAGAATAGAGCTGCAGATGCTATGGCAACCATGGGTTCCTTGTTGGATATTCCAAGTAATGTGCCTAAGTTTGATTTCCTGGTTGAATAGCTGTTGGTCCTCACTTATGATGTCCCCGATATTGTGATAGTGTGTACCATTGTTGGTCCTACATCTCCTTGGTATAAAGACATATTCGACTATCTCACTGAACAAACCTTACCTCAAGACTTATCCAATAACCAATGCCGAACCTTCATCCAAAAGTTAGCTAAGTACACCATCATCGGAGAAACCCTGTATAGACATACCTTAGATAATGGCCTAATGAGATGTCTCGATGCTGAAGAAGCACAAACAACTTTGTGAGTGGTACACGAGGTTATATGTGGATCTCATTCGAGTGGTCCTACTTTAGCCCATAAGATGATGAGACTAGGTTATTATTGGCCTACAATGGAGAAAGACTGATACATCTTTGTAAATAAATGTAGACAATGTCAGATACATGGAGACTTGATAAGAGCACCAATGCAGGAGCTTCATCCAAATAATTCACCATGGCCCTTCACCCAATGGGGACTTGACCTCATAGGTAAGATACACCCTTCATCATCCAACGACCATAAATTCATCATCATCACCACCGAATACTTCACCAAATGGATTGAAGCTATTCCCATGACCTACATCACTGACACCCAAATATCTAGGTTTATCCTAGACTATATCATTTTTCGGTATGGTGTACCCCAATCCATAATCACAGACAATGGCCGCCCATTCAAGAATCAAGAAGTACACCATTTATGTGAAGAATTCCACATCAAACACCATTTATCCACCCCGTATTACCCATAAGGTAATGGCCAAGCCGATGCATCTAATAAAACCATTGTTAGAATCCTGAAGAAGACTGTCAATGACGCTGGTCGTGACTAGCACCTACAACTTAATCTTGCCTTATGGGCTTATCGTACAAGCATCTGTACTCCCACTGATGCCACTCCATGTTCCCTCGTATTCAGGTCTGAAGCTATCTTACCTATTGAGGTTGAAATACCTTCTCTAAGGGTATCCTTGAAGGGTCATATTGACGATGAAGAATACCGTGTCTCTAGGTTACAAGAGGTAGAATTGCTAGATGAACGAAGATAGAAAGCATTAGATCATTTGCAAGCATATCAGAATCGTCTTCGCCATAGCTACAATAGGAAGGTTCTCAATAGACACTTTGACATTAGTGACCTGGTATTAATGGAGAATCCTAAGAACCAAGCTGAACGAGAGAAACCAGGTAAGTTTGAGCCTAATTGGTTGGGGCCCTATATTGTCACAGAAGCCTTTGGATTAGGAGCGTACCAACTCTCTACTCCTGAAGGAGAGCCGCTTTTTTCACCTATCAATAGTCTGCATCTAAAGAGGTTCTATGCTTAGTCTCTGAGAATCCGTGTCTTAATATAGAAAAATACAAAAAAACAAAAAAACAAAAAAAAAAACAAAAAACAAAAAAATGGTTACCTTGATGAAAACCTGGCAAACAAGCGTCTTTGTAACACCAAAAAAATTGAGAAAATAAAAAAATTAAAGAGAAATAAATCCATCCAATAGTGAAAACCGCTTCAGTGGCGCTATGGATAAGTACCATGGTGAAAACTTGGCAAACAGGCACCATGTGTAGTCAAGCTCTCTCTTTCGTCTACCATCAATCTAATCAGACTTTTTCACCATCACTCATAATAAATGGTTTTCTTATCCATTACTTGGAATGATTGACATCTAGCATCCATTCTGTCACATTATCCACTCCATCTTCCAAATCTTATTCCCGACTGGGGGAAAATCCTTTTTCTATGCCCTAACACCTTGTACATAACGTCACACCATCGAAAATGTCCTGAAAAATCCCAAAAACATTAGAAAACTTCAAAAATCCAAAAAAAAAATAAAAAATAAAAAAATACCAAAAACAGAGTCAAGTCAGTCATGTTCAGTCAGTCATTATCGAAATACGTTGCCTCTACGACTGGGACGTAGGCAAGGCCATCAATCGATGTGCCCCCGAGGCATTAGGTCTATCAGTCTAGGTTTGTCATGTATCACACACATTTAAAATCATGACGCTTTGTATATTCAAAGTCATTGGTTATGTCGAACTATGAGGTCTCTGCATGTACAACGTAGGCAAGGCTAATCAATTGATGAGATCCTGAGGCCACACTAGGTCAGTCCAATAGGGTTCATTCACAATCACTATCACACAAGTTGCATATCATAGTTTAAGGTATCATCTCATGTCATACACTATCTACACGCACACACTTTTATTAGTCAAGGAATTAAAACAAGTCATGCAACAACAAGGCGAAACATCTCAAATAGTCATCAAGTCAATATCAAACACATTGTCAAAGCGATCAATCTGTGTCTTAAGCAAGATATGTCTTTCTTGTCAATAGACATCATCAAATTGTCATAGTCTCATGTAGCTTGTCACTAAAACGTCATCACGCTTCAATGTCTTATACGACACATGTTTTTCTGAAACCAGGCTTTGTCATGCCTTATATAGAAGTCACCAAGTCGAAACTAGACTCAATGTCTTATTGTGGTATGTATCATCCCTCACATTACGCTATGTCAAATATCAACAATCAAACAAACCCACAAGATCAAGTTTTGGCGAATACATTTATTTGGCTTTATGACTTTATATCTTATTTTGTCTTATCTTATTATCGATTTGTGAATTAGTCCGATTACTAGCTTTCTCGAGGATGTCCCTTGAAGGATTTAGAAAAGCAACGATGTCTTAGGACTCTTTTTCTTTGACTGTTGTCTGTCAACTATCTTTTTAAACATTGGTTTTTGAGTCATGTTACTAGTTTCCTCAAGGATGTCCTATCAAGGATTTAGAGGAGCAATGACATCTCATGACCTGTCTTTTATTTGTTTTCTGTCTGTGGTTTGTCTCGACAAAACGACTGGGGAAATACTATCCTTAGTATGAGTTAAGACGCTCCTTGTCTATGACTGTCTATTTTTCACAAATGGATGACTTTGTACACTATGGTCTATCTCATATTATAGTGTGTACTGTCCATTTGTGTCATGTCCCGCCCAATGATGATAAAAAGCAAGCATAGCATACTTGGCACAATATCAAAGATCATATTTTTCTCAATCAATAACCATTCTTTTTCAATACTAACTTTTTGAATTATCCATGCTAGCATTTCTTCTTTTTTGCATCTTCACCACCATTATCTATCCATTTCGAGAGCACACTCATGTTCTTCAAACTTGCATATCCTCTCGAGGGGGCATACAACTACCTCCTTGTAATTCTCCCTTTCACTAGGGCATACCCTAACCTGTTTCATACTGGGGCACAATCGGGACATATTTTCTTTGACACAACGTTGTACCAACATTGTATCAAAGAGGGGCAAACTGTAGACACCAAAAATTGGTCTAGGCCTACGAACACCACTTTTGACATAATTTATTATTATCCATGGTCATGATTAAATAATGTTTATTATTTAATTAGCCTTTCTCCAACATATTTCCTCTATTAATTAAATACCCTTTTTTAATTAATTCATTAATTCATAAATGACCTTTATTCAACTTGGATAATTAAATAAATCATATTTGTTTAATTATGTCCCTAACTAATTAATTCTTCCTTCTTAATTAAATATGTATTATTTAATTAAACCCACTTTATCTATCAATTAAATAATTTATTATTTAATTACACCCCCCTTTTATCATATTTCAACTATAATTAAATATCTTTATTTAATTATTCATTTAACCCCCTTTATCTATAATTAAATATTTATTATTTAATTATTCATTTAATCCTTTTCAAAAGTCAATTAAATAAATTATCTTTATTTATTTAATTAAAGTCTCTTATTTTCGAATGTTGAATTAAATTAACATTTAATTCATATTTAATTATTTATGTCACATTCTTTTGTCAATTAGTTATCTAACCATTCAGTCACCTTCTGACTTGAGATCTATTTTTAGTTCTCCAGTTATCTCTGGGTTTAACATCTGATTATCTCTATGAGAGAACTCTCTGTCACAACTAGTTCCAACTCATATGCATGATGTGTTTATTAATTAAATATATTTATTTAATTAATTAACTCATGTTTGCATTCGAATGCGTTATTCTTAGACTTCTAACTTTGTCTTTGACATACAAAGTCTATTTCTTCTATTTTCGAAGATTCTTAACTCAAGATTAAGTTATCGTTCTAACTTAGTCTTTATCATGTAGTATTTTCTAACTCATGTTCTATCTGACACATAACTCACATCACATGGCATTCATCAATCTCATCCGTCGATCTCTCTTTCAATCTAAGACGATCGTTTGAAAACCCAAAATCTATAAAATGGCCTGTCATTATCATTATTCCTCCTCCCGAAATCATACACTTTTGAGAAGAAACTTATCTTCGATATTTTGCTTAGACACTCGATGAAGTTATTCTTGCATTCAAACACAGAAATCTGAGGGCAAGAATACTGAAAAGGCGAAATGGAGAAGAACAATCAAGATAATTTGAAGGGGTGAACGCATATTCAGTGAGAGCTTTCCATTAAATTGTTTAGTTATTATGTTTATTTCCTCGTTCTTTGTTGTTTGATTTTAGATTATTATTTAGATTAGGATTAACTATGTTATTCTAGTTGCAAATTATCCATCTCATCATCACATTCGAAAGATACATCTTTTAATCTACTATTACACCCACATTTGCTGATGAAAGGAAAAAATATGAAACCAATGCTAGAGAAAAAAATGCTCTCTTGTGTGCATTGAATAAAGATGTCTTTATCAAATTCATGCATTTTACTTCTGCTAGGGATATTTGGATTAAACTTGAAACCATTTATCATGGAAATGAAAAAGTTAAACAGTAAAAAATCCTTACTCTAAAACATCAGTTTGAGGAAATAAAAATGAAGGATGATGCAAATGTAGCTGATTATTTCTTCAGAGTTGATGAAATTGTCAATGCTATGAAAGGGTTAGGAGAAGAACGAAAAGAATTTGATGTTGTAACTAAGGTCATTAGAAATTTACCAAATAAATTTGAAGCTAAGGTTGTTGCTCTTGAAGAAAAGAAACAATTTGACCAACTTACCTTAGATAGTTTACAAGGCACTCTGACTGCCTATGAAATGAGAAGCAATAAAAAAAATTCCTTTGGAAAATAAACTACCTTTAAGGCATAGAATAAAGTTTTATTTGATGACAGTGATTCTGATTTATCAGATTCTAAAGAAGCTCTTCTTGTCAAGAAACTAAAAAATAAGTATAAGGGTAAAATTACCTTTAAATTTTTTACTTGTGGCAAGCCTGGACATGCTGCTAAATTTCCTTATGGTGATCAGTCTTATGAAGATGACAAACCAGGAAAACAACATAGGAAAAAGACTTTTTATCCTAAAAAGAAGTTTAACTTTAAACTAAAAAATAGTCTCTTTTCGAAAGAAGACTCAGATTTTGAGTCAGATGACTCATTGGATGATGAAGACTTAACTTTATTTATGGCTGAAGTAGAAACTCAAAAAACTTCAAATAAAGAACCAGAAAAACAGTCTGAGATAGAAAACTGTGAAATTGAATTGCTGTGTGCACTTCAAGAAATAAAAAGACTTAAGAAACATATTGCCTCTCAAGAGCATAGTCCATATAGTTTGGTCACTGGATTACAAATTGAACTTGATGATTCTAA
Organism: Sequoiadendron giganteum; assembly: GCA_007115665.2. NCBI lineage: Eukaryota > Viridiplantae > Streptophyta > Pinopsida > Cupressales > Cupressaceae > Sequoiadendron > Sequoiadendron giganteum. Next base: position 8,476,101 of record CM021101.1, on the reverse strand, counting down.
AAGAATGGTGGATACTCTCCAATTTGTTCTTGTTGATAAAGATAAAGAGATTCAAAAACTTGAACAACAGACTTCCAATCTTAAAAAACAAGTTGAAGGTTATGAAAGTACTATTCACTTGAATGATATACTTGGGAAAGAAAAACAACATAAAGATATGACTGGTATTGGATTCAACACTAGTGAGTGTTCAAAATCTTAAAAAAAAACTTTAAGGCAAATGATAAGAAGCAACCATTTGAGCATAAATGAACCAATTTTAGGTTTAATGCTTTCTTTCATGGTTAATGCTTCTTTTGTAATAAGTTCAGACACAAAGTAAGCAATTGCAGGATAATGATGTCTGGATCACCAAGGTTTGGTCACAAAAAGTTCTTTGGCTTTCCTAATGCTATTAGGTGTTTCACATGCAATACTATTGGTCACACATCCAAATAGTGCAAACAAGGTAAACATATCTCTTAAAAAGTTTGGAGACCCAAGTTTGTTCAAAACATAGAACAATCCATGCTTGTCCAAACTTCTCTTCTTTCCAAAAAAGAAGGCATTGTGGGTTTTGGATAGTGGCTATTCCAATCACATGACAAGAGATAAGGACAAGTTTATTAAGCTTGAAGATTATTCAGGAGGTTTTGTAAATTTTGGAGACAATACAAGAATTGAGATTAAAGGTATAGGTTCTCTGCTTCTAAATGATGACACACCTATTTATGATGTGTATTATGTATAAGGTCTTAAACACAATCTTTTAAGTGTTAGTCAGATTTGTGACAATGGTTATAATGTTATATTCAACTCACAAGGTTGTGCTATAAAGAACAAATCTGGTAAAATAGTTGCAACTGGATTAAGAACACAAGGTAATGTTTACAATCTTCTTGATTCTTCCAATCATGAATGCAATGAGGCATATGTCTTATGGGTCAAGTTGAAGAAAATTGGTTATGGCATAAATGATTAGGGCATATTAACTTTGATAATCTGGTTAAGATTAGTAAAAACCAGAATGTGAGAGGTTTTCCAGTTCTAAGCAAACCAGAAAATGCTATTTGTAAAGAATGTTTATTAAGAGGTAAACAAACAAAGGTTAGTTTTAAATCAAAGGAACATGCTTCAACTAAACCTTTGCAGCTTGTACACACTGATTTGTGTGGTCCTACTAGGACAAGGTCTATAAATGGTGAACAATATTTTATGTTATTTCTAGATGAATATACAAGAATGGTTTGGGTAACCTTTCTCAAACATAAGTCAAAAGCTTTTGACAGATTTAAAATCTTTCATAAAATGGTTGAGAAAGAAGCTGATATGAAGCTTAAATGTTTGAGGTTAGACAATGGAGGTGAGTTTTCCTCTCAAGAATTCATTGATTATTGTGCGCAACATGGCATAAAAAGGCAATATGCTATTGCAAGAACACCTCAACAGAATGGGGTTGTTGAGAGAAAGAACAAAATAGTGAAAGAGATGGCAAGGACAATGTTAGATGAAGCAAAACTACTAGAAATGTACTAGAAAGAAGTTGTTCATACAACTATTTATATTTTGAACAAAGTAAAAATCAGAGTGAAATCCAATTTCACTCCATATGAACTTTGGCATGGTAAATCTACCTCAATTAAATACTTCATAATCTTTGGTTGTAAATGTTTTATCAAAAGAGATGATGAAAGTTTAGAGAATTTTCAATTTAAATATGATGAAGGTATCTTTTTAGGATACCCCACTTATAGAAAAACCTATAGGTGTTTCAATAAGAGGCTGAATAAGATTGTTGAATTTGTTAATGTCAAATTTGATGAAAAATTGCTTCTAGATGACGATCATGTGCAGGATGATGAAGATGAACCTATGGTAGGTCTTGATATTTCTCCTAAATTAGATGAAGTAGATAATATACAACAGGAGGATGCTTGAAGCTCTAAGATAGTAACACCTCCAAAGACACCCTCTAGGATTGTTATCAAGAATCATCCTCAAGATCTAATCATTGGGGATAGAGATGCTAGGATCTTAACAAGAAGAATAGAAAAAGTTGATGAGCAAGCACAAATTGTTGAACAGTTTTGTTTGGTAACTTATTTTGAGCCTAAAGTTGTTTCTGATGCTCTAAATGATGATTGCTGGTTGAAAGCTATGCAGGAAGAGATCAGCTAGATTGAAAAGAATAAGACTTGGAAACTAGTCCCAAGACTTGATGATAAAAATGTTATTGGTGGCAAATGGGTTTTTAGAAATAAATTGGATGAATGTGGCAAATTAGTGAGAAACAAAGCACGTTTTGTGTGCAAAGGGTATGCACAACATGAAGGTATATAATTTGGTGAAAATTATGCACCTGTTGCTCATATTGAATCAATTAGAATTTTCTTAGCATACTCTTGTTTCAAGAATTTTAAGGTTTACCAAATGGATGTCAAAAATGCATTCTTGAATGGTTATCTTGATGAAGAGGTATATATGGAACAACCTGAAGGTTTTGTTGCAAAAGAAAAATCTGATCATGTATACAGGTTGAAAAGGCCTTGTATGGTCTTAAACAAGCTCCTAGAGCTTGGTATTGGAGATTGGATGCACACTTAACAAAAAAGTGGATTCAAAAGAGTTGGTGTTGACAACAATCTCTATGATAGAGTTGAAGGTGATGATGTTCTAGTTGTTAAGGTTTATGTAGATGACATAATCTTTGGCTGCAATAATGATGTTTTGTCTAATTTTTTTTCAAACATTATGGAATCTGAATTTGAAATGTCAATGTTAGGTGAACTAACATTCTTTCTTGGCCTCCAAGTTTTACAGCTTGTGTGAACCCTGGTTTTATACCTGCATAAATGCAACAAACAAACACATTACTAGCTCAATATGCAAGGTAAAATAAGGATTCCCCATGAAATCCATTTACAAAACTAAAATGGAAAGAAAATGAAGAATAATGCAATAAACCAAATCAAATCTATCTAAGCAAAGCAAAATATTGATCCCATGGGGGAATTGGTGCCAATTGATGTGTCGAAATTGGCCCTTTCCCAACTCCTTTGTTGCAATGTTGATGATGTGTGGATGATCAAATCTCTTTGATGAGATTTTGGCATAACCTAGCTATGAAATCATGAAAATTATGAATACTTTGGAGAGAAATGGACAAAATTAGCTCTCAATGTGAAGAGAGTAACTTTGCATGAAATTGTAGATGTTGAATGAGAGGAAGAACCTTTCATTTATAGATTTCAAAAATGGAAAAGAGAGTGAAATTGAGCAATGCGGGATCATTTAACATCCAATGGCCAAGTGCCACTTGTCAAGATGTGAATGGTTGAAGGTTGTACACATTTTGGCTAAAGTGCCAATAAATGCAATTAGGTGGAATTTGAAATAGAGGAAATGACATGTGAGAGGGAAAAATGAATGAAATAAATGCCACTTGGAAAAATGCACAAATACATGTAAGAGGAGTGAATGCCTTGTTGGAAGTACCCATCCACTTCGATTTTTGAGTTCAAACTTGAGGGAATATTCCTTCCTTATTCCTTGTTGAGAGAAAATAGGCAATTAAATAAACCAAGGTAATCGATTTATTGTGCAAGTTGCATTCTCTAGAGGATTTTAGTGATTGAGATTAAATTAATCAAGATTTGATCAATTTAATAAGGGATTAGATGATTTGACAATTTTGACTCAAATTTATGAGTTGATTTAAATCAGAATTGAGAGGAAAGGATTAATTAAATAAATGTTTTTGATTTATTTAACCAAAGGGGATAATGTTAGATTAAATTAAATAAGGTTTAATTTATTCAATTTAATGAGAAGACTTTAGGGATTTAATCAAACAAAATGAATTATTTAATTAAAACGGATTTTAGGGTTAATTAAATTAAATTGATTAATTTAATCAACATGGGAGAAAGACCTAATTAGATAAATAATGATTTATGTAATTAAGAGACAGAAGGTGGTGATAAGATGAGAGTGTGATTCATGAAGAGATGTTGTTAGTAGTTAGGATCAAGTGTGTCGGATCAAATTGTATATTTTCCATGTTTACATTTTACCCCTCTTTGAAGAAATGCACTTGTTGCATTGATTCAAAGAACAAACAGTTGTGATCAAAGTTCAAAATTTTCTTGATTTTTCAGATGCCCCAGTGTTTCCCTAGCGGAAGGATTATGTTGGTATATTGCCCCCCCGAGAGATCGGACAATTTTTTTGATTTTTTGGATGATCTTGCAAACAAAAGAGGACAAGGTACCCGACAGGTCCAAAAATGTCCCGAGATTGCAGAAAACATGTTAGAACGTAAAAAAGGATGTGAAATGGTCGTCGGTTGGACAAAAATGGGATTGGGGGACCAAAACCCTAGTTAGATGGCCAAATTAGGTAAAAAAAACCCTAATTTGCAAGGTTAAATAGACCTTGAGGGGTCACTTTCAGTACATTTGCACCTTTAGTCTTCATAATTGTTTGCATTTTGAGCTCTGAGTTCTAGTCGAAATGGCACAATGACAACTTCCCAGGCACGTGTCGGAGAGAGTACAAGTGCACCAGCAGCCAGTCAGCACAGGACCCGTTGTATGTACCCCCTTCCTAACTTTTAATTTTCTCATTTTTCATGCATTAAATAGGGTAATACATTTTTTTAGGCTGAGCGACGCTATATAGCACAACTGCAAATGTCCAGTTGGCACCGCACGGTCCTAAACTGGGCTGCATATGCAAATAGCGCCACATGACATAGTTTAGAAACTAGGGCTTTGGAGGTCAAACTTGGCCGCATGCAAAAATAGCACCGCACGACGCAATTTAGAAATTAGGATTTGTCAAAGTCCGCTGCATGGTGCAGTTTAAAACTTTTCAAACTACGCCACATTTGCAAACATCATCGCACTTTCTATTTTGAATGCAAAAATTCGACACGAAAGAAATATTTCCTTACGAGACTTGACACAGTGACTTCCCTTGCGCAGGAAGAGCTTGATATACTTCATTTGAGGGAGCATAGATGGCTGGTGCTTAACAGATTGTAGGGTATGCATGTGTTCCTCTAGGAGCAGCTTGGTATTCTTGGCCTCTGGTATGTTGCGTACGTCCCTCCTATTCAGACACACTTAGGTATGATGACAGCTTTGGCCCAGCGGTGGCACAGTGAGACTTCTTCCTTCCATCTTCCTACTGGAGAGGCTACCGTCACCCTCAAGGATGTCTGGCGCATTCTCTGATTTCCCATTCATGGAGCTAGAGTGATTTATAATCCAAAGGAGGGTAGGGATGCCTACTTTGATGTCATGGGTCTTGATGAGCTCATCCTTTCCGATGGATAGATTGACCTAGAGCAATACCGGGGTAGAGCGCCCACCTACAAGTTGATATTTGCGGCTATCATCTCTGGTCTTATGGCACCCGATCGACGGGGTTAATACTTCAGTCTAGGCTAGGGACTGGCATGGCAGCGGATGTGTGTTCACCGGGAGTGTTTTGCTTGGGCACCAGTGATGCTCGCCTCCTTATACAAGGATTTGCATGAGTTCACATATCTGAATAGTTGAGCCCTTGGGGCCAGAGTTACTTTGTTACATATCTGGGAATGGGAGTGGATTCCAGTACTTCGTCCAAATTTCACACCAGTTATCCTTAACATTGATGACCCCGTTGTCTGGTGCTATGGTGGGGCTCAGATCTGCTTTAACCACACTGGTACAGGTGGCCTTGCCTACTGGCGACGAGTTCTTGATGAGATGAGGGAGTTCATCTGGAGACCCTAGATGGGCATAGGTCCATGGTACGATGATGCAGAGAAACTATTTTTTTCTCAGTAGGACAGATGGATGCAGGACCAGGAGCATACTATGATAGAGCGGTATATCCTAGACAAGGTGGCCCATCAGTTTGGAGAGATGCAGGATAGACTGTATGACTAGTACGTGGAAATCTTTGCTAGTACTATGAGAGAGATGACATGGGGCCAACCCATCTCGATAGGTGAGATAGTGTCCTCATTTAGACAACTAGTGGCCTAACTGTGGCCGTATGATAAGGGACCAGCAGATGCAGGGGTGACTCCGATGTACAAAGTTTTGTTTAGGCATCCCTTGAGATTGATAGTTCCCGATGAGATCGATAGTTCCTGATGCAACACTTCCACATAAGAGGCCCAGAGGCAGGTCAGCTGGAAGGGGTAGAGGATAGGGGGCAAAGGTGGCAGAGATGGGGAGAGGGATGAAGGAGGAGGTGGACCACCTCCTCATCAGACACCTCCTAGAGATCCAACACATCAGTCGCCTCTACGGGTAGGGGAGCAGGATGGTCAACCCTGAGATGGGAACAGTGCAGTCCCACAACAAAAACTAGTAGTGTAGCCAAACCACAAAGATGCACTGATCCAATAGTTGTAGGGTCAGATTCAGGTATTTATTGTAGAGGGAGATCAGGTTCGACAATAGGTTGTGACATTTACTATTGAGAGGGACCAAGCTCGGTCCGAGAGGGGTCAAGAGATTGGTCAAAAGAGGCAACTGGAGAGTACGACCTCATCATCCCAGGGCCGATCAGTTTCCCTACAAGCTTACAAAGAGGTAGTCAGGGAGGCCGAGTATTATCAACAACATTATAGATAGGCAGTTCCAACAACAAGCCAGGTGCTAGACTTCTCTTAGCAGACCGGGATGAGGCCCCCAAAGGATCATGATGAGAGGCAGGTGGGAGAGGGTAGCAACCAGCAGGGCTAGCCCCCTTGATCACAGATAGTTCAATTTTTGATCCATGGGCCTTGATTATTTTCCCCTTTTTTATCATGTACCCAGATTGTACACTTGATCCAATTTTTGTATCATGACAGTATATTATTGATGATATATATTAGATGGTTCGCTTTTATGATATTTCTTGCAATGTATGATATGAAGATGCATTTTAATTTTGTATGTACTATGAGATGCTTTTATTTTTATGCTCATGTGATATGATGTATGCTTCTAATGGATGTATTTCTTTTTGTACTTTTTCCTATGCATTTTTATAGTTATGTGGTAAATGATATGCTAATGATATGCTAATTATGATGTATTAATGTGCAAATGATAAATGAAATGCGACTAATAAATGATATGCAAATGATTAATGATGGTAATGGATGCTAATGATTTTTTATTATGTCCTTAATGATTCATGTATGGTGTGAAATGAATGTAATGTAATGATTTATTAAGATGCTTAGAATAATCAAATCTATATTATTCCTCATAACTTAAGATGATGATGATGTGGTATGATCTATATGATATGATATACACTTTATACTAATGATCGGGTGGATGCAGGGTGTATGCTTTGGTGATGTTTTGATTAACTGTTATGATACTATGTTAGTATGGAAAGAAGATAAAAGAACTTAGAGTCAATGAGCGACTTAGAATGATGGTGATTTGCTTACTAGGAGTCAAGATTTTCAAAGGGCCAATTACGTTATGTTTGATAAGACACATAGGTACGATGCATCAAAGTATAAAGAAACAGGATGGCATTGTACCTAGTCTGATGGAATTTGACTTGAAAATTAGATAGGAGTATTCTTCTTCACACTTAGCATACAAAACCTTATTCAGGATGTAGTTTAGACATTCTAAACATCTCAGACGAAAACATAAGAAAGCAAGCTTTCCTATGTGGTCAACAAGATATCTAAAACATCCTCCCCACAAACCAAACAAAGTACACATGACTAAGTTATTTTACAAGTGTATCCCACAAGCGTAGTAGATAAAAGAGACAATGATCATTGCCGCATTCCCTTCTCTATAAACCTATTTTGTTTAGGCATCATTGAGAGGTCCTTGGAATGAGCACAAAATAAGATAAGTCAAAAATACCAAATAAAGTAAACAAACAAGCTAATGTTATTCATACCGCTAGCCAAGACTAAACTATTGTGAGATACCTAATGCTTATGTCCATTGTGGAAAGGATTCATCCTAGGACATGTTGTGATTAGGGTTTTGGTGAGACTGATTGGATGATAACCTATTGATACTCCGAGTTGATTAGCTTGCATACTTATTGACCTAGACTTGACACTTTGACGATTAGGTGTTCACTTTTGAACCTGCTAGACTTGCTTCTGACTGAATCACCAAAGGATGAAGGTGATGATTGATTTATTATGAGTGATGATAATCGCGGGTGAAAGCGAGATGAGATGAAAGAACCTTTTTGGATTTTTCAAATATTTTGAGGTTGTTTTGATTTTTTGGATTTTTTCAATATTTTTGGATTTTTGAGATTTGTGATGAAGGGACTAACCTAAAGACCTATCCTAGGGGTCTCGAGAGTTGATCCATAGATTAGCCTTACCTACGTTATACATGTAGAGACCACGTAGTTTGAATGATGACAAACTTAACTCAATGATAAGATAGATGGGAAAACGAATTGGCATTTAATTGCGACGGATGCCTAAGGACTGACCCAAAATGTCTCGGGCGATGATCAAAGATCAACCTTGCCTATGTTCAAGCTCAGAGATGATGTAGTTCGGCTAGGTGAATGACTGACAAGACTACATGATGAAATTTTGAAGACTTTTTGAGAGTTTTCCAATGTTTTGGATTTTTGATTTTTTGAATATTTTTGGATTTTATGATGTTTTGGGAAGAGCATAAAATATACATGAATACGATCTGATGCAAGTATGGGAACATGCCCCTAGCATCATGCGATAGACTAATTCGATAAAGGTAGGACAAACTGACCTTAAGAATATTCCAAGTAGTACTATGATGGAATATTATACGAGCACAAGATCTGGCTATGGTGTGGATGCAAATGGATGGATGGAAGGAAGATTACTGACATGTGATGGGATGAAATGAGTGAGTCATGCAGATCATGGTGGATAGAGAATGCTTATTTATGCTTGACGTCTATTTTCCAGGTTTTCACCAAGGTACTTGTCCAAAACACCACCGAAGTGGTTTTCACTAGAGGACGATTTTTTCTCTTTACTGTTTTTCAATCCTTTTTTTGATTTTTTTTGTTGTTGTCACCGAGACACTTGTTTACCAGTTTTTCATTAGGGTGACCATTATTTCAGAACATTTTCTTTTTTTTTGTATTTTTTGGTTCTATACCTTGCAAATTTTGAGGCATAATTTTTTTTGAGATGACAGCTATTCATGGGCTCCTGCAGAGGTTCGCCTTCTGGTGTTGACAGTTGATATACCCCTGAATTATAGCTTGCCATTATGATGAAAGGTCCCAACCAGTTGGGCTCAAATTTTCTTTTTCTTTCTTGATTTGACACATTCTTCTAGTTCTCTTTCAACACAAGTTCACTGACTTGGAAGGTGTGTTGCTTGATCTTCTTGTTGTAGCTATGCTTTAGGTGGTTCTGATAGACTTGTAGATAACTGAGGGCATCCATGCACCATTCATCTAATACCTCCAACTCACTCAACCTTGAATTCTAGTATTCCTCATCTGTTATGAGGTTTTGCAATGATATTCTCAGTGATGGGAGATCGATCTCAATTGGGAGGATGGCCTCTGATCCGTAGACCAAGGAGAATAGGGTGGTGCCTGTTGGGGTTCGAATGCGAGTGCAGTAGGCCCATAAGGAGCGATTTAGCTATAGATTCCAGTCACAACCAGAGTCACTGACTATTTTCTTAAGGATTTTAAGAATGGTTTTGTTGGTAGCTTCTGCTCAGCCATTGCCTTGGGGGTAGTATGGAGTTGAAAAGCGATGTTGGATTTTGAATTTGTCGCATAAGTCACAGACCTCCTGATTCTTGAAAGGTGTCCCATTATCAGAGATAATAGATTGGGGGACACCGTATCAGAAAATTAGATAGTTCAGGATGAACTTGGATATCATCTTTCCATTTATGTAGGTCATAGGAATTTCTTCGACCCACTTTGTGAAATACTCCGTGGCGGTGATGCTGAATTTATGGCCATTGGATGAGGTGGGTGCGATTTTTCCTATGAGATCGAGACCCCATTATGAAAAGGGCCATGGTGTGACAATGGGATGGAGTTCCTGAGATGGTGCATGGATAAGGTTTCCATACTACTGGCATTGTAAACACTTTTTGACAAATTCATGTGCCTCTTTTTCCATTGTTGGCCAGTAGTACCCAGTTCTTAGCAATTTTTTGGCCAAGGTCATACCGCTCAAGTGTGAACCGAAGTGCCATTATGTACCTCTATTAAAGTAGTCAGGGCCTCCTCAGGATTTAAGCAACATAAAAGGGTTCCCTCAATGCTCCTATGGTAGAGAGTTTCTCCTAGGATGACAAAACGTAAGGACCTTTTGAGAAAGGCTCGTTTGAGGTTTGGGATTATGTTAGTTGGGAGGACTCCTATTCTTAGGTAGGTGTAGATGTCGTGATACCATTGATCACTGGGACCAATGAGTTCACACACATATTCTGACTCTGGTACCTTGAATGTGGGTATGAGAAGCTGCTCTACCAAGAATTCATGTTTTGAGACATTGCGAGGGATATCCAGTAAGGATCCAATTGTTGCCATGGCGTCAGTTGCTCTATTGTTAGCCCTTGGTATCTGCTCAAAGGTGATATCAATGAATGATTCTTTCAGGCTTTCTAATAACTTCTTGTATGGTGTGAGCTTGTCATCCTTATTTTGGTACTCGCCGTTGACTTGGTTGATAATAAGCTGTGAATCCCCATAAACCTTTAGTGCCATGATCCGCCACTGTGCCACAATCTTGAGACTTATGGTTAAAGCCTTGTACTCTGCAATGTTGTTAGTATAGGGGAATACCAATTTGTAGGATCTAGGTATACAATCCCCTTGTGGGGTGATGAAGAAAACACCAGCTCCTGATCCATGTTGTGTGTATGATCCGTCAAAGTAGAGTTTCCAATGATCGACTATGTTGAGATTAAAGATGGACTCGTCTAGAAATTCAGATATGAGTGGATTCTCTAAATAGATTGGAGCCTCTTCCAGTTGGTCTGCAATGACTTGTCCTTTGATTGCTTTTCGCTCCACATATTCAATGTCATGTTCTGATAGTATCATGACCCACTTAGCCATCCTTCCTGTGAGCATTGCCTTTGATAGTAGATACTTTAGGGGATCGATTTTGGCGATTAGCTTAATCTGATGAGCTAACATGTAGTGTCTAAAATTTTGGGCTGCAAACATGACTTCTAGGAAATATTTTTCTATTAATGTGTAGTTGAGATCATGCCCTACCATTTTTCTACTGATGTAATAGATGGCCCTCATTGTCCCATTTTCATCGTGTTGAGCTAAAAGAGCACCAAGGGCGGCTACTGTTGTCAAGATGTATAAAATCAGTGGCTTTCCTACAACGGGTGGCATTAATACTGGTGGCATGAGTAGATATTATTTAATTTTGATAAATGCCTGTTCGCACTTTTCATCCCACTTATATGATACTCCCTTATGGAGTATATGTGAATATGCAATCTATTTGTCTGCCAGTTGCACTATGAACCTTTGAATGGATTGGAGTCTACCCTGCAAGCCTCTAAGCTGTTTTAGTGTCCTTGGTACCTCAATGTTGAGGATTGCTTTAAACTTTGGAAGATCCACCTCTGTTCCCCTCATTGATACTATGTATCCCATAAGTTTACCTAATTGTACCACAAAGACACATTTCTTGGGGTTGAGCCTGACCTTATACTTCTCTAGTCTATCAAAAATGGCACGTAGGGATGCTATGTGATTTTGTCTCTTCTTTGATTTGGCCAGTGTATCATCCATGAAATATTTGACAATTTTGTGTATCATGTCATGAAAGATTAGTGTCATGGCCCTCTGATATGTAGCTCCTACATTTTTTAGCCCAAATGGCATCATATTCCAGTAGTAGATGCCCCATGGACATGTAAACATTGTCTTATGTTGCTCCTCCTTTGTGATCATTATCTGGTTATACCCTGAGAAGCCATCCATCAATGATAGCATCTCATGTCTAGCCATCATTTCCACTATCATATCAATGTTAGGTAGTGGAATATCATCCTTGGGACATGCTTTGTTGAGGTCTTTGAAGTTAGTGTAGATACAAATGCCCCCATTTGGTTTTGAAACTGGCACAAGATTGGATACCCATTTTGGTTAATCAATTGGGTGTATGAAGCTGATGTCCAAGAGTTTCTATAATTCCACCTTGACTAGCAAGGCTATTTGAGGATGCTTTTTTCTTAATTTTTTTCTAACGAACTTTGCTCTAGGGTAAACAACCAAGTGATGAACCACAACTTCTGGATCCAAGCCCGACATGTTAGCATAGGTCCATGAGAAGTTCACCTTTATTTCCTTTAGAAATTCCACCAATAGTTCTTGTTCTTATGTTAGAAGTGATTTAACATAGAAGCTGATTTGTGGTGTTGCCTCCATTTCCAGATCGACAGGATTGCATTGTTTCGCCAAGACTACCAATTTCTCCTGATGAAGTGCAGTAGGGGGGAGATTGAATCCTTCATCTTCTGGTGCCTCTAAGAGGTTTTCATTGTTAGATGTATCCTTTATTTTTACTATTCTTTGGTTAGAGATTGCCATAGTGCATTTTTCATTCCATGACCCCAAGCTTATTCTCGTTCTTTTTCTTTTGTGACTGAAGGACTCAATCGTCTCCCCATAATATGCTTGTGTGTGTAGCGTGATGTTGAACCCAGCTTTTTGATCTCTGCATGGAACTATATCCCTTAGTCCCATGAACTCTGAGAGTGCCTCATCATTTTTGAATGAGTCCAAAATTGGTGGTCCTCGTTGGTCATAGTCGATGAGTTGAGGGTACACTAGGTTTATTTTGTGAGTTTGGCAGTTTGACTCAGTCGGTGAGGAAGTAATCACAAGTAAGGTGGAATCCTCAAAAAGCATAGGAAGTCTAGTTATGGTATACATGTCATCACTATTGCTACAGACATCAGTTACGTCAAAAGTAAAATTATCTAGGGGTAGACTTGTGGAAACAGGTAGTTGAAGGGCGATTGCCGATACTTGAGGAGTGGGCCTGATTGCTCTACTAGCAGTACCTTTTCCATGTACAGTTATACTTGGAGGGGTACATCCGAGGCCAAGGTTTCTCATTCTTATTTCTACAACAATGGGCTCTAGTTGTCCATCGCTGTTTCTTCCAAGGCTTTCATTCTTGTTATAGCCCATACCAAGCATAATTTGCAATCCTCTATTGGTTTCTTCTATGGGTAGAGTGGGAGTGGGTATTTCATCATGGTATAGCGTGCTTGAAGTGTCTCCCTCATCTACATTCTCCTGACTTAGATCCCCCCAATGGAGGAATCTAGAAGGATCTGCCCTAATGGTGCAGACAGGTGTTTCAGCTAGCCGAGGTTGCCCATGTGACCTAGGAGATTGTGGTAACTCTCCTACAACAAACACATTCTTCTTCATTATGTAGTCTCCACATCCATTGTCTTGGATCATGATCTTGATTTCAGATATATCAGGGATGGAGGGTGTCTCTGTCACAGAAGTGGAGGCAAGGTTAGATGGGTCTATGTATGATGTGGATGGGCCTTCATCATTTTTTGGTACTTGGGGGATTTTATAAGACTTGGCTTCCAAGTTTTTGCAATAGGAAAATGGTTCTAGATCACCATGTATTGTGATGTCCTCATTCTGGTATAGGAATTTGATGCATTGATGGAATGTTGAGGCAACCACCTTCATTCCATGGATCCATGGGCGTCCTAGGAGGATGTTGTATGGTAGGTTGAGATCAAGTACTTGACAAGTGGTTTCCATGGTTGTTGGTCCCACTTGGATTAGGATTCTGATAGTGCCTTGAGACACTCTTTCTTGATCATCATATGCTCTTATGGTGATGTCTTTGTTCTTGTCAATGGAGTCCTCAGAGAATCCCAAGTTCTTTATGAGTTTGAGCAAACAGATGTTGAGGCCTACACCTCCTTGTGAATCAACACTTGAAGGTGAAGTGCACGATTGTGAGATGGCTAGGCGGGGAAATCTTGATCGGAGAGTGTGAGGATATTTGGGGTAATGATGTTATCAACCATAGCCTGGAACTATTCCGTATCAAGGGTTGCGAAGATGGTGGATGCAACTAATGCTTCATCAAGGATTTTCCTATGGGTAGCAAAATTTTTGAATAATTCCATGATGGAGATTTGGGTGGGGGTTCTCTTTAGTAGGTCGATGATGCTATAGTCATAGGGAATGACTTTTGTACTTTTTATGGGGGTCTTAGATGGCTGTGATGCCCCTGCAATAGTAACCTTTTTGCCACATGTGGTGACTCCATCATCGGCGTTGGATCCTTTGATGTTAATGACCGTGACCATATTGTCTACGCATGAGACAATGTCCTCATACACAATGTTTGCACTAGCATACTTTTTCTTCCCTTTGTTGTTCCCTTGGTTATTTCCTTGATTATTATTCAACATCAGATTCGTGTATATTTTAAGGTCCTGATTTCCAACTAGTTGCTCAAAATTTATGATCTTGTCCTCAATGAGGTCCTGGATGATGTTTTTTAACCTCATGCAATTTGCGATTGTGTGTCCCTTGATTTTATGAAAATCACAAAGGAGATTTTTGTTGTACCATGGTGGTTTTGTCATGGGTTCCACATATTGCTCAGAGTTGGAGATTTTGATAAGGTTTTCCTTAACCAACTTCTTCATTATGGATTCAATTGATTCTCCAAGGGCCATAAATTTCCGCTTGGGGGTATATTTTTTGGAGGAGGTGGTCCTCCTTGATTACTCAAGTTATTGATTTGGTTGTTGTTGTGCCACTGTGCTAGTTTGCACATTATTGCGATTATGATTATGTGGTTGATGGGTCTGGATGTTCTGCTTAGAGGCACTGATGACCACTTTAGTGTCGACCACTCCGTCGTTTGTGATATTTTTATTCTTTGACCACTTTTGAGGTTTATCATTATAATTGGTGGAAGTGTGGTTATCTTATTGTAGAGGAAATTTCGATGCACCTCCTCGCGTAGTAAGGGCTCTTTCGATATTGAGCGCCTTTGGGATCAACTGATCATACATTGTGATGCATTGAATTTTTAAGTAGAATGCCAAGTTTTCATCTAGATTGGATATGATTGTGCAAACTTGTTGTTCTTCCAGCATAG
This sequence comes from Sequoiadendron giganteum, assembly GCA_007115665.2. NCBI lineage: Eukaryota > Viridiplantae > Streptophyta > Pinopsida > Cupressales > Cupressaceae > Sequoiadendron > Sequoiadendron giganteum. Next base: position 8,460,983 of record CM021101.1, on the reverse strand, counting down.
TTTACTTTCTTTGATTGGCCTTGAATCACCATATTTGCAAGAAGGATGTGAAGAGCTCTCCTTTTCTTTGTTTAAGCATTGATAGTTCCTCCAAACTAACATTTGCACCCATGTTGAATGCGTAGTTTTTAAGGAAAGCTTCCATAATTTCTTGGAATGTTTTAATGCCTATGGGTAGGCGAGAAAACCATTCCATGGTAGGACCAGTTAGACTTCAAGGGAAAAGTTGCATTAGATTCGTGTCATCGTATGCGACCTCCATGCAATGCACCTAAAATTCCTAGACGTGATTTTCAGGGTTTCCTGTCTCATTATATTTATCAAATTTGGGGATCTCAAATCCCTTTGGGAACGGTACCATTGTGAGACCTCTATCAAATGGATAGGGGCACAAGTTGCCTAACATTCTTGTTGGTTTTCCTGCTTGGAGGTCCAACACCTACTGTGAGAGCAGTTTGATTTGTGTTGCAACATTGTTTTGCAGATTAGGAGGCAGGATGAATGTGTCTTGGGGTGTTTGTGGTGTTTGATTGATGAGAGGGGTATTGGTGGGGTTTTCCTACAATCTCTGCTGTGCATTTAAGGCCTGTTGATATGCCTGCATTTGTGCCAACAATGCTTGTTGTTGATCTTGCTGTTGTTGTTCCAACGAAGTTTGTTGTTGGTCTAGCTACTACTATTCCCATGAAGCTTATTGTTGGTCTAGTTGTTGTTGCACCAACAAAGCTTGTTGTTTAGCTTGTTGCTATGCCTGAAAATATTGTAGGGCTTGTTGGTATGCTTGCTGATGAATTATTTGTAACTATGCATGGTATTGTGCTTGTGCTTGTTGAGCTTGATGTTGGGCTTGAGCTTGAGCATGTGCCTTTTGCGCTGCTTGCGCGGCTTGTGTGGCTTGTGTAGCTTGTTGGGTAGCTAGTTGTGCTTGCGCTTGCTGAGCAACCTAGTGTGCAACTTTTTGGTTTTGTTGAAGTAACCTTTAATGGGTGGCATTTTGGATTTCTTGAATCATTGTGATGAATGAATTCATCACTTTGGCTTTTGGTGGGATTGGTGGTGGATTGGGAATGATGCTAACCATTGTGGCGGGCAGAGGGGTTGTGTTAGTAGCTAGGACTTGGGTTTTTGGTGGTGTGGTTGAGATGCTTGGTCCCTGGGAAAGTATGTTTTGAGGGATTTGGGGATTGGTTGATGTATTGACCATCATGGCTTGAATGGTTTCCACCTGTTGTTGTGATGCTATTGGAAAAAGGAGAGGATTTGATGTGATGCTCAGATTGCCTTGATTTGAGAAGCTAGCAGTGGGTAGGGGGGAAGACCCAACCCAAGAGGTGATACAGATGTAAGCGAAAATGGAGGGAATGATGGTATGTTCCCTTGGAAGAGTGATGATGAGAATGGGTTAGTGACTCCCATTGTTCCGAATAAACCACCTTCTCCTTGCGAAGAGAAGTTTGTATGTTCAACAGATAAATTGGTGTTGCATGGAATGATGATGAGTCCGTGTGATTATGGAAAGTAAGCGAGACATATGGGTGTGATGAATTCATCAGGATAGAGTTATCTGGTGTGGTGCTGAAATTTACCTCTCTATTGTTTACAACACGATGCTTTTGTAATTCATGAAACATGGCGCTTCCCTTGTTAACAATTGGTGAGGTTGGTGCAATTTTTGATATGGTTTGGGGAATTTATTGAGTGATGTTTGGAATTGACATTGGGGGTATTCTTGCAAGAGGCCTTTCTACACTAGTACTTACATCAAGGTCAGAAAGGAATTGGGCCCCTAGTTCCATTAACACGCGTATGTATAGAGAAGGATTAAGTTTTAGCATGGCATTGAAAATTCTGTGATTCTCTGGATTTTGAATCATTTCAGTTATTTCCTTTTGTGTCATTCCCAAGTCCTCGTGAATGACGTACTCTTCATAGCCTTCCTCTTGAGGATTTTGTGATGGTAGAGAAGAGTTGTTTGGGGGATTGCTTGATCTTGCAAGGTTTACTTCGGAGGTTGCTTGACTTAAGTCACTTGAAGTTGATGTTTCTTTGGTGTTTTCCATGTTCCTCTTGTGTTGCAATCTTGTTTGGACCATAAAATAGAGATCGCTTGATCTTAATCCTTAGGCACAAAAAAGGAGAAGAAATAGGAGAGTCCAAGGATCAAAGGATGATGATGGGGATGAGATAAATGGATGATGCAGATGAGTGAAACTCTTGAAGAACTTTTAGGGGTGATGCTAAAATTTTAGGGCTTGGATTGATTTTGATAGTTTGACTAGGTACGTTAAGCGAAACAAGATGATGGTGAACTTGTAAACCCTAGGAAGTTGTGTTATCCTAGAGAAAACTTGTACAAGAGAATGAATTGGCTAAGTGTGTTAATCCAATCAAAATGATCATGAACTATTAGACCTTAGGAATTTGCGTTATCCTAAAGGTAAATTTGTTCAAGAGGATTGATAATTTGACTAGGTGTGTTAAGTCAAATAAAGTGATCTTGATTTTGCCTTTAAGTTTAGCATACATGATGTTTCAAAGTTCTCAAAATTTTGTTGGTGGGATGAGATTTGATTGATGGAGAGATTGATGAGAGTGATTATTTTGATCCTAGACTTGACCTAGACAAGACTCTTTTTTATAAGACCTCGGTATTGAAGAACATGCCATACTTCCTATGTGAGAAAAGAAAACCTTTGAAAAAGAGCTAGATTATGTTGACAATAGAACTCATACAAACTTGGATTGTTATTTGAAGCTTTCTTTTAGAAGTTATACACCAACCTTTCTCTAACTTCAAAAATCCTTTCGAGACGCTCTTCACAAGATTTTAGGCTATTCTTCTTGAATTTTGGTTTTTGGATTTTGAATTTATGGGAAATCATTTGAGGAAACACATGTGTGAGGTCCAATTGTTCTTATCTTTGTTTAATGAATTCCTTTTACCTAAAGCACTTTCTTGATTTATGATTTCAAACTAAATGTCTATGTTTCGATTCCTTTTCATTCCACAAGATCCATTATGTAAAAATCAAGGTTTCAAGAACACACCTAGGTTGACTTTAGTGAAAAAAAATAATGATCAAACCCAAGCGCTTAGAAAAATATAAGGATGGAATCCATAGGGCAAGCAAGAGCACACAGATTTGTCAAGGGTATTTGTTTCCTCCAAAGGGTTTGAAATTTTGAATATTTTGTGAATGTTTGTTTCTCAATGTTTTAGAACTAGGTAAGGTGTTTTGATTTCAAGAATATGTACAATCCCTAGGCTGAAAAGACAATATTTGTTGGGTTCCCACTTGGACGAATCTAGCTACACATATTCAGTGCCGATGATTAGATGCTTGACCACATAGGCTCCCCCTTATAGTGCACTCGATTCTTAGGTTAGCCAAGCATCAGTACCCATGAATCTCCCATGGCATCTTTTCATCTCTACGACATAATCGCATGTATACCATGGGGCGGCTTCAAAGGACATGACATTTTGCACCAAAAAATAGATAGGATTTTGGCCTTTTCTAAACAAGAGGTTTTAATGCGGACATTCTGTTCATGGGGACTATCTAGTACGGTGAGAGACCATTGTTTCCCTTCTCATCAGAATAATCCTCATGATATTGGCCTTTGTTCAAAAATCCTCACTTATATCCTAGGTGGAAGTCGCTTGGCTTTAGCGTGTTCCCAGTTGGGTCGTTCCCTTGGGTGATTACTTTTTCCCACAAGGTAGGCCCACTAAGATAAACAAAATCAAGCAAGCATATCCCACAGTTCAATCGACCTTCATTGAAAAACAAAGGGAGAACACTCGCAATATGCCACACTCACACTCGCAAGATTGGTTCAATTTTAATCCAAAAAATGAAGTGTGGAAGCAATTATTTTACTCAACTTAAGATCACCAAAAGAGCTTTTGATTTTCAAGATCGCTGTGAGGCATGAGAGAAGCACATACGTCCTTTTGATGATATTATCTTGAATAAATAATTACAAAGAAAAAACAACACTTGTTCATTTTAAGCCCACAAAGAAAATGAATTCTTTTTAAAGCACCAAATCAAATATGAATTTTGTTTTGTTCAATTGTTAAACCTCAACCAAATCTAGTAAATTGTTCCTAAGGTTCTTTTTAAGCCTTTTATTTGCAAAATTTGAAAAGGAAATTTGTGTTGTTCTTTTTAGAGCCCAAAAGAAAAATTATTGTTTCCTAAGGCATAAAAGATAACAAATTCCTTTTAAAGGAGATTAAAGATTCTCTAAAAGTGTTAAACAACACTATAGTGTTAAAAAAAACTTTGTATAGGATGAGGTTGAGTCCCAATGGAATCTTCCATTTTGCTTCCTTCCTTGTTTTTACCTGTAAAATAATAATAACTAGAAGATGCAGAGGTAGTAAACAAGTCAAGAAATCAAAAAGCTAAAAACAAAACAACACATGTTTAAAAAAACCAGATTTAAAATTTTCCTTGTTAGCCTGCGACATAGTTAGCAAATGCGGCATAGTTTGGAAACTCAGCGACACAATATAGCGCCACACCTTGAATGAGTGTGGCGCTTTGCAAAAAATAGAGAGCGCGATTGCGGTGGAATTTTACCAGGTGGGGCAGTTTGCAACTTAAAAGTCCATGAAAAAGTTTGAAATTTTGAAAATTTTGAGCAGGAAAGCGGGTGCAGTGCAATTTAGAATAAGTGCGGTGCAATATGGCACTGCATCTCTAAAAGTGGTGCAATATAGCACTGCGTCTCTAAAGTTGTGCAATATAGCATTGTGTGACTTTTAGCGGCGTAGTTTCCTGTGTACACAAAAAAAATGTTAAAAAGCACAATTTTTTTGAAAAACATGATGAAATCCTTGAGATTTTCCCTCCTTCTAGCGCCAAAATGTGAACCCTAGTTTTATACTTGCACAAATGCAACAAAAGAACACATTATTAGCTCAAATGCAAGGTAAAACAAGGATTCCCTATGAAATCTAATTACAAAACTTAAATAGAAAGAAAATGAAGAACAATGCAATAAACCAAATCAAATCTATCTAAGAAAAGCAAACTCTTGATCCCATGGGGGAATTGGTGCCAATTGATGTGTCGAAATTGGCCCTTTCCCAACTCCTTTGTTGCAATGTTGATGATGTGGGGATGATCAAATCTCCTTGATGATATTTTGGCATAACCTAGCTATGAAATCATGAAAATTATGAATACTTTAGAGAGAAATGGACAAAATTAGCTCTCAATGTGAAGAGAGTAACTTTGCATGAAATTGTAGATGTTGAATGAGAGGAAGAACCTTTCATTTATAGATTTCAAAAATGGAAAAGAGAGTGAAATTGAGCAATGCGGGACCATTCAACATCCAATGGCCAAGTGCCACTTGTCAAGATGTGAATGGTTGAAGGTTGTGCACATTTTGGCCAAAGTGCCAATAAATGCAATTAGGTGGAATTTGAAATTGAGGAAATGACATGTGAGAGGGAAAAATGAATGAAATAAATGCCACTTGGCTCAATGCACAAGGACATGTAAGAGGAGTGAATGCCTTGTTGGAAGTACCCATCCACTTGAATTTTTGAATTCAAACTTGAGGGAATATTCCTTCCTTATTCCCTGTTGAGAGAAAATAGGCAATTAAATAAACCAAGGTAATTGATTTATTGTGCATGTTGCATTCTCTAGAGGATTTTAGTGATTGAGATTAAATTAATCAAGATTTGATCAATTTAATGAGGGATTAGATGATTTGACAATTTTGACTCAAATTTATGAGTTGATTTAAATCAGAATTGAGAGGAAAGGATTAATTAAATAAATGTTTTTGATTTATTTAACCAAAGGGGATAATGTTAGATTAAATTAAATAAGGTTTAATTTATTCAATTTAATGAGAAGACTTTAGGGATTTAATCAAATAAAATGAATTATTTAATTAAAACGGATTTTAGGGTTAATTAAATTAAATTGATTAATTTAATCAATAGGGAAGAAAGACCTAATTAGATAAATAATGATTTATCTAATTAAAAGACAAAAGGTGGTGATAAATTGAGAGTGTGATTCAGGAAGAAATATCGTTAGTATTCAAGTTCAAGTGTGCCAAATCAAATTGTATATTTTCCATGTCTACAACTTGAACAAGGAATATTTTTGTCACAAACAAAATATGCCAAAGAGATGTTGAAAATGTTTCAAATGGATGAATGTCATCCTATGAGCACACCTATGGTAATTGGTTGTAAGTTGTCTTAGACTGATGATTCTCTTGATGTTGATCAAATTGAGTATAGATCAATGATTGGCAGCTTGTTATACTTGACTGCCTCTAGACGTGATTTAATGCAAACTGTGTGTATGGTGTCTAGATTTCAATCTGCACCAAAATAGTCCCATCTTACTGCTGTAAGAAGAATATTCAAGTATATCCAGGGTACTCTTGATTTTGGTTTATGGTATCCTAGAAAAAAATATTTTACTTTGACAACTTTCATTGATGTTAATTGGGCTGGTTGTTTAGATGACAGAGAAAGCACCAATGGTGCAACATTTTATCTTGGTGATTGTCTTGTTGCTTGGCATAGAAAAAAACAAGATTCTGTTTCATTACCAATAGCTGAAGCTGAATATATTGAAACTACATCTTGCTGTACTCAACTTCTTTGGATGGTGCAGACATTATCAAACATGGGTATTGATGTTGCTAAACCTATCTCTATGTTTTGTGATAACACAAGTGCAATTAATTTGTCTAAAAATCCTGTTATGCACTCAAGGACTAAACATATTGCAATTAAGTTTCATTTTCTAAGGGAAAAAGTTTTGGCTAATGAGGTAACAATGTAGTATGTCTCCACACAAGCACAAGTGACATATAATTTTACAAAGCCTTTGGCTAAAGAAGTCTTTGAGGGGCTTTGTTCTTGGTTGGGATTTGTCTCTCAATCATTGCTTTCTTAAAATCCATCATTTGTTGAGGGGGAGATTTTCAACTCTCTACGTAGCATCTTGCTGCTTAATATGGCTTTGCTGCTTCATGATATATCTACAACTATTTTCTTTCAGTTTTCTTGGCATTACACTATTGTCCCTTTGTCCTTTTGACAAAAAAGGGGGAGAAGAGCTTGTTGTGTGTTTTGGTTTCAAATGGTTCAGTTTTGGCACTTTGTTTCAGATGGCTCAATTTTTTCCATCAAGGACAAAGGGGGAGTTTGTTGCACTTCTCTTTTGGTATTTGTCCTTGATACCAAAACTGTGATTCAGATTGGTATCTTGGTGATTGATGTAGATGAATTGGCACTCTTGTTCATATTTAATTTTTGCATTCAGCATTGTGATGATGGTTTTATCACGTTTTGATGGTACTAATATTTTGACCTCATGTGCAGATTACAAGGCATCTTGTTTACAGGGTTATGATTCCTTGTTTAGGTTGATAATGGTTATTTTCTAGTGTTTGTGATGTTCAATTCAGTCGAGGTTCTAATCACATTTGTATGACAAGTGGTTTGATAGGTTTGACATTTTTGAGCTATATTGTGCTAAGGTGATCTCCAGGTTTTCATTGTGTATATTTTTATATGATCATGATTTCATTTTATATAGCTATATATAGCTTTGTCTTACATGTGTTTATGATGGTCATCATTGTGACATTATTCATGTTTCATTCACATGTCATATTTTTATCACATGGCAAAGGTAACTCAGCTCAGGTCTCTCTCTTTTGAAATTTTCTTTGACTTGTTTAAAGTCATTATGAATTATTTATGATATCAACCAAGGGTTGTTTGTGAAATAATGTAAAGTCACGTTTTGAAGGTGACAATGCATCGTCTCTTGAAAAAGAAAATTCCTACTCTTTATGATGGTCGGTATTGTGTGTGTGAAGGTACTTGGTTTTAAGACTTTGGTCTTAATTTTACATGTGGCTATCAAATTGGACAGTCAACTTATATTTGCTTGAATATTTGACAAATATTAACGTCATAATGGTGTCGACATTTTCTATCATTTGATGTTGTCTGTGGTCTTTAAAAGAAATGGTTATGATGAGTAATAGTCAACATGGACAACGAATTTCAGTTCATTATGGAATGTGGATTCTAAATGATTATGTGTTTTGTTTTGGGGTTCAAAGTAAAGTGAAAAATAGGGAAAAACAAATGTTTATTTCATTTTTACAAGCTCAGCTTACCCTAGCCGCCATGGTGCATTTTTCAGATATGTTTCAAGCTTGGTAATGATGGCAGTTCAAGATAGTTTTCTGGTATGTTTAATTTTGGAGGGTGACAATTTCTTTGGTGGACTCTTTTTGAGCTGAAAGGTGGAAGAGCTGTTGTGAGACAGTTATGAATTCTTTACACAAAAAAGTGGTAATATTCTGGCCACCATGATAGGTATTTGGTTTTCATTTCACAAGATATTGTGCTAGTCTAAATCTTAATTGTTTTGTGTTTAAGATTCGGTTGAAGATTCAGTTTTAGTTTGGTAACCAGAGTTTATACTCAAGGGTTTTTCTAATCTTCAGTGTTTTTCATCGAAATGTTAGTGATTATTGCTCAAACCCATTATGGGTATCATGATTTAACTACTTCTTTTACAAATTTGTAAAAATCCTGGTTATTATGGATTCGGGTTTTTGAAAAGGATAGTTGTTCTTTTGTTCTTGGTATAAATTAAATGGCAGTAAGCCATTATTGTGCTCAGAATTTGAGAAAGAAAAAGAGTGAATACTCATTGAAATATTGAAAGTAAAAAGAGGGTTTCATTGCATATTGTCTCTGGTTTCTAAAATAGAGAATCATATTCAAATTTGTGTGAGAGAAATTATTTTCTTGTATTTTTGCAATCAGTACATTGTGTAATTGGAATTATTGAAATATATTTTTGTTCTGTAGAGATTTTATGATTGAAAACATAGTGCAATTGTAAGGTCCCTACTCTGCAAATTTTGTGTAGAATGAAACATTGAAAAGGAGTTGGTACTCCTATTGAAGTGGGTGCTTCAGATTGTTTCAGTGATTGAGTTGGTGCTCTGAAAAATATTGTAATCAATTTTTTGAGATCAAGCCTACAAGGCATTTTGGATTGGTTTTTCTACCCCAAGATGGTTTTCCACTCGACATCTTTCTGTGTTTCTCTTTTATATTGTTTCATGTCTATTTTGCACAATCTTTCCTTCTGCCATTTATGTTAGAAACCAAGATCAGACATGCAAACCAAAAAGCCTTCCATAGAAGAGAAAAACAATAAAAGAGTAGAGCTTTGCATGAAGATGTGCAAATTGATATTATTCAGAATTAAGAAATTACATGAGATGATTTGCTTTATAAAATCAATGTATGCAACCCTAATGTTGACCTAAAACAAATCAACTAAATAAAGCTTACTTATTGATTAAGTAAACTAATTATTACCTATGAAAAAACTAAGTAAACTTAATAAAGTGTAATTAAATAATTAATTACACCAACACCCTCCCTTAAGTGCAACTTAGGGAGACTAAAAGAGCATGCACCTAAAACTAAGATGAATGCAAGAAAGCATGAATGGGTCCCAACAACAAGGCCTGATCAGGTACCCATGTACAAATGCAATGGAAGAGTAAGAGAAAGAGGAGAAAACCCAGTGGGACAAACCCCCACTCAATGAGATGACCTGCTGTAAAGAAGCATGGAAGAACACTGTGGAGTAATACTGGAACCTGAATCCGAAAAGAAAGGAAAGATACTTCCATTTACAAGAAACCGTATCAGAATCATAATAATGCAACAACATGTTGGAATGATGGATGCATAGGTGTCCTTGATGAAGCTGTAGTCTTCAATGGAGGACCTTTTCCAGGAAGAGATATTTAACCACACAAAAAGTATGATAATGGCATTCAAAATAGAGATTCTATTATGATGATCTAGATATTTTACAAAGAGTACATATGCTTGATTATATAGGCAAGTGCTAAATCTAGAATGCAAAGGATGTTGCCAAGTGTTCAAATCACACTTCATGTGACAACAAGAAACCCTAACCAGCTACCTAGGGAATGATAACAAGATGGAGATAAGTTCTAGAAAAGACAACTCATCTTCTAGAAGGGAATCTTATCTCAACAACATTATTAAATGATTAAATGCAACCTAGGACTAATATGATTAATTAATACCTAAGTTAACTTATGCTAGTGTAATAAATAATTAACTACACTAACACAACAGACCTGATGCCATGGAACACTCGAAAACTCCAAATAGGAAAAACCCCCCTAGAATCTATGAAGCAATAGTAGATGAAATGATGACAGAATTTGGAAGCCATGTATCTCGATGTAGATGCCAAAATGAGACTAAAAATATTCCATGGGAAAAAGTACCATAAAGACTCTGGAACATTAACCACAAATTTAGTGGCCCTCAAACTGAGATGGATCCAATGTAGATCATTAACTATAGGCTCTCAATCTAAAGTGTGAACTGATATAAATCTGATATGTGTCAAGCTAAGAAAAAATGTGGCCAAAAGAAACTAAGAAACCAGATACAACCCATGCAAATTTTCATCAAAAAAACAATATAAAGATCAAAGTGCATGCACACTCTAATCATATTATTATGCAAGAAACCCCCCTGATGGAACTTTATATCAGTTCATTTATTACAATACCCAATGAGTGTAAAAGGATGAAATTCTAAATATGCATAAAAAAAATACAAATAGACCTCAGATCTGTTTAGAGTACTGAACCATCTTTCCAACTTCGCAAGAATGGCGAAAAAAGGATCACCGAGTCAAAAGATATGCCCTCTGGAGTGAAAACAACATCTGAGTTCAAGGACCTGAAAAATAAAACTAGAGCATAATAAGGAAAAAATACCTACACCACTAGAATGGTCTTGGAACCATATTTCCAATGATATCTCGTTTGCGAAAAATTGACTCCGTACGCAAAAGTTATGCCTGATTTGGCCAATAAGGCCTGCAAGCACCCTATGGGGTTTAAAAAAAAAAGCCCCTGGTCCTGTGCGTGACCAAGGGCTGGCGAGTTGGGGAAGAGCCCCTGGTCACCCATGTGACCGGCGGGTGTCTGCTGGAGGTGACTAGGGGCTGGGCGCATAGTGCCTGGTCCCCCATAGGACCGTCGGTTTGTCAAAAGGGGCCCGCGGGGGTTGAACGGTTGGTCAGTGGGTGGAGGGGCAACGCCGCCACTCCTAGTGGCCATTGGGTGGCATGGTGGCGATGCCCTCCATTTCTTCTGGCATTATTGAAAATTTTCAAAAAACCGTGCATTTTTTGATTTTTTTGAAGTTCGTGCCTTGAGAAGCGTGCTAGGCAATTTTTTTTGCCTTCCAGATCAACTGCTCAAAAATTGACCAAATGAAAAGTGTTCTTAGGGTTTTTGGCCACTGTGAATGCGATGGTGGCCTTCGTTTGTGCTCAAAATGCTCTGAAAAATTGGCTCACTCCAGAGCTTCCCAAAAATCATCGAACTTGAGACCCTACCAGATCTGGCAAATGATGATCAAAATCTACAAAATAAAAGTCAATCTTGACTTTTTCCAATGCTCTGAATCCAATGGTGAAGCTCGATCTGATCCAAAACACTACAAAGATGAACTCAAGGCATGAAACCCTCAAGGAATCCTGAACGAACTTTGCAATGATTTTCTCAAAAATCTGAGAAGGGGTTGCATATCAAGGCTCTGATACCATGTTACAAACCAAGATTAGACATGCAAACCAAAAAGCCTTCCATAGAAGAGAAAAACAATAAAAAAGAAGAGCTTTGCATGAAGATGTGCAAATTGATATTATTCAGAATTAAGAAATTACATGAGATGATTTTCTTTATAAAAGCATTGTATGCAACCCTAATGTTGACCTAAAACAACTCAACTAAATAAAGCTTACTTATTAATTAAGTAAACTAATTATTACCTAAGTAAACTTAATAAAGTGTAATTAAATTACACCAACAATTTATGCTGAGTTAGTTTCTACAAATGTTCTGATACTTTGTCATTGTTCAGTTTCATCTAAATGCTCTTCGTTCAGTTGTTAATGTGCAAAGTTTGAATATTAATCTTTGTCATCAAAAAGTCTGGTTTCCTTGCAAAATAAAGCATTAAATTTTTTTTCACTCAACATTATATGAACAATATACATCTTTCTTTAACAAGAGTTTTAGGAATTCATTTTTTAGTTGATTAAGTAATTTGTCTTATCATTCAAATTTGAGCTTTTATATTGCATATTTAAAGTTACATTATGTTCTAGATCACAAAGAGGTCAGATCTACATTTCATGTCATAAAAGGTTTTTAAATTATATTACTCTGATTCACCCCCCCCCCCCCTCTCAGAGTAGTTCCACTTCCAACCATACGTATATAGGATTATCGCCTTTGATTCAAAAAAGAAGAAGAAGCTATAGGATATACAATTTAAATTAAATTTTGTGTATAAGGCGTACCTTCTCCACATCCAAGTTTGGTTGGTTTGTAGTGAGTATGATATTGAAGATAAGAAAGTAGAGTAGTTGCTGGGTGGATTTGAGATAAATCTACTTCAACCCTTTGCCCATTCAACACAAAAACCAAACAATTTGCATTTGCTAATGCCATGATGTCACAACTTCTTTTACACTCTCTTAGTTGAATGTAAAAAATTTCAATGCAATTAGTTTTAGTGATATGTGTTAAATAAGAAGAGATAGTCAAATCCATAATTGTTCAATGGAATTGAATTTGGAGAGCCGCTTGTGGACTTCCAACCGCCAAGAAAATAGGTGCTCACTTTTTCAAATAATAATAATTTTCTTTTTCAATGATTTCTGAATTTGATTGTGTGAGAATTTTTACATCAACATTTCAGATCACACTTTTGATTCATCATCAAGGTGAAAGCAAAGAGTTTAAGGAGAAAAATGTTTTAATCAAAGAGTTGTGGCTCAATTAATTGAATATAATTGATGAGATGATTGATGAAAGCAAAGAGCTTAAGGAGAAAAATGATATTTTATTAAAAAAATATATTTTTAATCAAAGAGTTGACAATTGATGAGGTGATTGATGAAAGAAAAGAGCTTAAGGAGAAAAATGATATTTTATTAAAAAAATATTTTTTTAATCAAAGAGTTGTGGTTCAATTAATTGAATACAATTGATGAGGTGATGACATGTTAAAAGATATCTTAGCGTCTATTTTTAATAGATTTGTAGTACACTTTTGAGTTGTAATTTTTTAAATGAAGTATAAATTTACATGAATACAATTTGACAAAGTGTAATATCTTTATGTAAACAATTATCTTAAATAGACTATTAAAATAATTCAATTGAAAAATATTTCTTCATAAAATATTATTATGTGAGTATTATTATATGATCAAAGATGCTCATACAATATAACCCCATTTTCTAATTAAACAACATAGATTTTTAATAGCAATTACAAGTAGAGATAAAATCAAGATTCTCTTCCCACATTCAATTAAAGCATCCCAATTACAATTACATGGGATTTTAATTTGATAATATTAAAAGATTTATTGTTAATTATTTGATAATTAATCCAAAAACAAGAATAGCTTTTTTTTAATTAGTTCAAAAGGCTGCCATGTGGTGGTAGAACCAAATATTAACTAGAGAAAAATATTCTGAGTTTTGCTTTTGCCATTAATTTATTCTTGGCCATGTTGTGTGTGATGATGGGTTGACCACATGAATGTTATTGGTGTGTGTTGTGCAGATAAAGGAGAGCAGATTTTGGTTTAGCCCTCAACTCATGAGGATGAGCTGCAATGGCTGTCAAGTCCTGCAAAAAGTCTGCAATGAGTTGTGCATTTTGAGGCTGTGCTTGGAGTGGATAAAGAGTGAAGAATCTCAGGAGAATGCGATTGTTTTCCTGGCCAAATTTTACGACCGCACATGCCTCATCACTCTCATCGCCAATGGCCCTCCACATTCAAGGCTCAATTAGTTAGATTAACCGTATTTTCTTGTCGCCTACTTTGTCAAAATTAGAGGTAGAAAATAATGGCTTAGAATCTGAATACAACCAATGTTTTTATTTAATAGGATGAAAAAATTTTGTCTCGAACTGAAGAATCAAACAGTTCTAAAACCTCGATACTTTTATATTTAATTTTCACTTGTTATAAATAGATTGACTCGACAGCTATAGGGAGATTGATTTTGGTTCGTCTTAGCTTTGTGTAGGGTTTTTTAATATTCATCCTACAAACTCTGTCCATTTTTTTAAAATAGGCTTGTTGATAGAATGACACAAAATGTGTAAAATCTTGAAGTAAGTCATGTCGGTGTGCTTTTTTGGAGTTTCTATACAGATAGATTTTTTTTTTAATTTCAATATAAAACAATTGTGTTTTTATCTCTTAAATGAAGGCACTGGTACTGTGGTTTTGTCTATGGTTGTTTTTAGTTGGGGTTGAAAGCAGTCATATAGGTGGGTTAGCTGGCTTACATTCACTCTCTTAGCCCACTTAGTGGTAAAGTCTGGGGGTAATGGGGATCCTTCTAGAAGTCCACTGCTTAGTAAGTTTCCAATAGCTTATGTGCTTCCTCTTTCTCTTATTAAATTTTCTAAAATAATCTTTTGTTTTCTTTTTAAATGAAGGGATTGTTCTTCGGTTCTCACACCGAAAAAACAACTACTAGGTAGTTAAAATATTCCTCGCCATGTGACTAGAAACAAACTTGAACTTGCAACAAATATTTTTGTTTAATAGGGGCATTATAATTTGCAATGAAAGAAATACAGTTGCTTCCTCTTTGATATATATAGCTATCCATCTAAAGGGAAATCGTGCCACAGGTGAATCAAATCATTTCTAGGACACTCAAAAGTTTAGAAATAGAGAATATGAACAATATCTTCAAAAATGCAGGGGAAAAAGCTAATAATAAATAGGATTATAATAAATGTCTGTATTATGCTCAACAAACTCATGTCTAAATGAAGTAGCATAAAATTTATAGGAACATGTTGCACAAGCTTATGGAGATTGATTACACACTTGACAATTGTTGTGGCCGAATGTGACCAAATTTGTAAATGATAGTCATTTGTTGCATGACTAACATATTTCTATTACTAAGTGTGCTTCTATTTAAAATCCTTTGAAATCTCTCATGAAAATCTTCTTTTTTCTTTGTGGTGAAATTCCAACACTATTGTATGTAGTGAAGTCACTTTCATTTATGTGCATTGATCAACATTATTGTATGACAAGCATGGTTCAGTCTATTGAGTTCACTTTCCATTATGACTATATATCGAGTGCATATAATTTCTATCGGTGTAACCCTTGTACCCCTTCTGGTGCAAGTGCTAGTTTTATAACTATTAAATGTATTCATTCATTAATCCTATTTCTAACCAATTTTCTATAATTGATCAAATAAATAGTAGATACAATTCATGGAACTCAACCATCAATGCTTAATGTTACACTTGGTCAGACATTTCAAAAAACTATTCCAAGTAATTTCGAATTTTAATATTATTTTGATTAAGTATATATTGTACTGGGAAACATAGGTTGGGTAAGTGCACCAATCTGTGACACAATTTTGGCTCTTAGGATGCCACTTTTTTTTTTTTAAATCAAGAAAATCTGATTTGCATGAGAAAATGAAGATAGTTACGCTCAAAATTTCAAGATGCAGCAAGAACAAAAGTTGAAGTGCTCCGAGTCTAGTTTCTAAGCTACTATTGTTTTTTGAAATTAATGAAGATTAAGGGTCTCAAAAGGGGGGGGGCCCAAAATAGGTCTTGTTTTTATTAAAAAAAATAGCATAGTGCCTGAGGGCTCCCCCCTTTTTGGTTAACTTTTTTCTAGAATTTTAAAAATCCCAACGGCGAGAAATTAGCTAACACCATGTAGTTTATCCTCCTTCTTTTGGATAATTTTTTTAATGAATATATAATATTTTATGAATTTTCAAAGTGGACACATCCTGAAAAGCTGAAATTTGAGTGTGCTCCCCCCCAAATGTTTTGCAAACTAATCAAAAATTGATTTTTTTTTTCATCATGTGTAGAATGGAGTCTAGTTTGAAAAAACGTAATTTGTTTCGCATTCTGATGAACGTGTAAAAATCTATCCTAAACCTAGCACATGTTGGTTTTTGACCAATAACGAAGGCATTTACAATAGAAGCCATGGATCAAAACCTTAACTAAATCAAAATGAAAAAAAATTATATTTTTAGATAGCTGAGATAGAGGTTAACGCTATCACAATTTTTTTTTAAAACTTGCATTGAAAGACGTGCAAATGAGATGGGAAGCATGGTAAAAAAATATGAGAAAATTTAGCAAATCCTGTTAAGTAACATGTCTAAAGCAGTCCTTTTGGTGAGCGCCAAATGGCCTGCTTTGCACAAAACTAGATTTTTGCTTTCTTTGTGAAGGAAATTATATACATGAAATAAAAATTTAAGTATAAGTTGACATTTACATATTGACATTAAATTTCTTATACTTTAAGTTATATTTCATGTATATATAGGCAGGATGTTTGAGAGTGGTTTCAGATCTCTAAGAGTTATAATGCAAATTCAAGTTTTTGGAAGATCTTAAAAATTTCAGACTTAGTCAAATTTCAATAATCAGCATGTCAAATTTCTGTAATCAGGAGGTCATATTTTAGTACTTAGGAGGTCCAATTTCATCTATCTCACTCATTTTCATCTCTTATTCTCTAGACCTCTCTCTCTCTCACTATCTCCATCTTTTTATCTAACAATATCTTCCTTGAGCTCAAGAACTATGTCTCTCTCCTTCCCTCTCCAATATCTATCTCCCTCCTTCCCTCTCTACATTTTTCTATCTCTCATCCCTCTCCTTTAATCTCTATATATCTCTCTCTACTCTCTACACCTACCTATCCCTCCCTCCCTCCCTCTCCTCTCTTTCTCTCTCTTTGCTTCCCTCGCTCTCTCCTCCCCTCTCTACTCTCTATCTTGTCATTCTCTCTCTCCTTCCCTCTCTAGTTATCTCTATCTCACTTCTCTCTCCTTCCCTCCCTCCCTCTCTAATTTTCTCTATCTCCCTCTCTCTCTCCTTCCCTTTCTACTTCTCTTTATCTCACCTCTCTTTCTCCCCCTCTCTCTTCCTTTCACCCACCTTTTCTCTCTACTTCTCTCTATCTAACCTATCCCTCTATACATCTCTCTCTCTCCCCCCTCCTTCCATCTCAATCTCTCCACCTTCCTCCTTATCTCTCTAATTTTAAGCTCCATCACACATCTCTTTCCCCTTCCCTCTCTACTCTCTTTCTCTCTATATCACCCCTCCTCTCTCTTATCTCTCTCACCTCTGTCTCTCCATCCCTACCTCTTCCTCCCTCTCTCCTTCCCTCTATTTTTCTGTTTATCTCCTCCTCCCTCTATCTACCTATCCCTCTCTCTATTTTTGTCTCACCTCTCTCTCCATCCCTATATCTCTCCTTTCATATCTACTTCTCTCTACCTAGTTGTCCCTCTATACCTATTTCTCTCTCCCTCCTTGCCTTCTCTCTCTCAATATCTCCACCTTCTTTCCCTCTCTAATTCTCTCTCTATCACCTCTCTCTATCTCTCTCCTCCCTCTCTGCTCTCTCTATCTCTCCCTCCCTCCCCCTCTTCTATCTCTCCTCTCTCCCTCCCCCTCTTTCTATATCTCTTTGCCCTCTCTCTACCTATATCTCTCTCCTTCTATCTATCTCAACTATCCATCTTTACCTATCCCTCCCTCCTCTCTCTCTTCCACCAAAATTCACTCTACATCTCTCTGTCTAGCCTACCCCTATATACCCCATTTTCTCTCCCTCTCTCTTTCCCTTTCTCAATATATCTACCTTTCTCATTACACCTCTACTTCTCTCTATCACCTCTCTCTCTCCCCCTTCCCTCTTTGCTTTCTTTCTCTCTATCTGACCCTTCTCTCCTTAAATATCCCTCCCTCCTCCTCTCTCTCTCCCCCTTCCCTCTTTGCTTTCTTTCTCTCTATCTGACCCTTCTCTCCTTAAATATCCCTCCCTCCCTCCTCTCTCTCTATCTCACCTATCTCTCCCTCCCTACCTCTTCTTCCCTCTCTCCTCCATTCTCTACTTCCCTTTATCTCCCCTCCCCCTCCTTACCTACCTCTCTCTCTCTCTATTTCACTCTCTCACCTCTCTCTAAATCATTATCTCTCCCTCAATCCCTACCTCTCCATCCATCTCTCCTTCCCTCTCCACTTCTCTATATCTCCCTTTACTCTCTCTACCTACCTCT